>WEDG01009072.1:212500-246679 GCA_017591395.1 Schistocephalus solidus | reverse complement strand
ATTGTCTCTAAAGCACGCCAAACCACTGGGTTTATTCTCAGAAATTTTTAAACCCTCAATATTAGGACCAGCCTTTATAAAATGTATGTCAGACCTAGTCTGGAATACTGCTCGTTTCTATTTAGCCTTCTGCACGCGAGTGAACGGAGGAAAGATAGAATCAGTCCAGCACTTCTTTACTAAAAAGAGTTATTACTTCAGAGCTACAGAAACCTGTCCACCAACAAAGCTGTGGAGCTTACAAGCCTCGACCCGTTGTGGCTTCGTAGATTACAGAAGGGACTATTTCTACTGTTCAAGCTTTTAAACGGTTTTACCTTTAACCCCCTTACATCCCTGAGGCAGCTCGATCACTGTCGGCGCACCAATCATAGAGATGTATTCTTATTTCTTCCTTTGGCACGCACCGTTAAATACCGTCAGTTTTTCGGTAAACGCTATAGCAATCTGGAATAAACTACCCAGAAGTATTAAAAATTCAGCAAAACTATCCTTTGTTTACGAGAGCTGTCACTAGTTTTCTACATTCAGGACACCTTCCGCGAATTTTGGGTGCTGATTCTCTGGTAGTTCTTTTCCGTTCTGATGGCGTCCACGGACTCTGAATCCTATACCGGACTTCATGCTGAAGGCAATGTTGCTGGCTCTGCAGTCCGTAATCGGGTTATTCCTTAGTCTACAGCTAGCAGCCGCTCGCCGGCATACTTGCTGCTAGTACAGAAGACCAGATCCACAACACCGAAAGGAGAAGTACTACACTGTGCACCTGTGTCAACACTTCCCTGTCCTAAACTTTAATCTGTTCAACAAGCTGCAGTTTTTTCTCCTGAAAATACCTTAAAGAACGATCAGGAGTTTTTTTCACTGTCAGCTGGACTCCCTACTGTATATATCCCTTTTGACCTTGCCTGTAAACTGGCAATAAATAAATAAATTAGTTTAGCTTACTGAACTTTTACCCCGTTTAGCGGGAGGTGAACAAATAGCAGAATAACGATGGTTAAAATTGTTTTCTGCTTGTCCATTAACTTGCTTAACAAGATCCCCTGCCAATATGGCCGAGTGGGTAGAGGCGCCGAGAGACGGTCCCAAGCAGCTTGGTTGTGTACCAATTTTTTTTGACGATAATTTTATGGAACTTGAGTTTTGCATGTTATAATTGCCACAAAATTAATAGAGAGTCAGCTGAGTTTTCAACAATAAGAATTTGAAAATATAAGGACTCAGCCTTTGGTTTGAGTCCCTTCCGCGATTGAGAGCAGATGCAGGGATCACAGCCGGCGTGAGTTTCAGAAAGCAGCAAAGATCGAGGGTCCAAGTTGCAATTTACGAACTCAGAGGAATATAAAGACAATTCTTTAATAGATTTTCCAACACCGTGTCTTCTACACTGAGGTAGAGACTTAAAACTCGTAGGCTCGAGGTACTTGAAATTCGAAACCAATTTCAAACAACGCGCCAAGTTTCGGTAAACGCAATAGCCATGTGGAATAAACTTCCCCATAATATAAAAATCCAGCAAATGTATTCTTCTTTAAGATAACTTTTATTAGTTTTTTGCATTCAGAACAGTTTCCAAGCATTCTGGGCGACGACACGGTAAAATCTGTTTTCCTGTTCGACTGAGTGCGTGGCTCTTTCAAGATCTTGGCCGGTTCTTAATCGGGACCCGGTGACTAAGATTAATTTAACTCTAACAGTAACTTAAGGACAATAGCCTCGGTTAATTGAACAGTCTGAACTATTTTATCCAAAAGGAAGACTTCATCAGGGTAATAATTTGTTGTTTCCTTTGTGAATACTGAGCATAAAATTCCACAAAACGATCAGCCTTCGCTCTGTCTTCAGTAAGGTCTATACCCTCGGTGGTCCTCAACAGGAGTATCGGATCGTTGTAGCGTGTATTCTACCTGAGGTTACCGTAAAACCGTTTCAGGTTCATGGGGGCAGGTTCAGCAGGTCCACTTCAAAATACCATCTTGCTCTAACAATAAGGCTCTTGACCCGATTTCTCTGAATTTTGTACAGATTTAGAAATGCAGGAGTTCCGTCCGTAAGCGATTTTTTCCAAAATCTCCGCTTTTGTTAACTTCAATGTTAAGCCCTGCGTAAGCCACCGTGGTCTCGTGGTTAACGTCTTTTTCAAAATTGGACAGTGATTTTTGATGAGCCTCTGCAGTATGTCCCGGAACGTTCCCCAGTCTTCGCTTATGTTTCCAATGAATAAAGATTCCCACCGAGTGTGCGTGAGTTCGACTCTCCTTCCACCGAAATTGCCTTGCCATATATTCCTTCTGAATTGCTTGGGTCTTTCTGGTGTATAAAATAGTGAGTACTGACATCGCAGTACAACGTGCACTTTTACCTAGTGGCGGTAGACATGACACTTCGTCGATGCTGTCCTGCGACTTCATGAGGACGAGGTCCAAACAATTAGCCTGTTGTCCTTCGCGCACACTTGTTGAAAAAGTGACGTGCTGTGGGAGACCTACCTTAATCCACATTGACCACAGCTCAAGGTAAAAGACAGTTGGATTTAGCCTTCTGCGCGCTAGCGAACGGAAGAAAATAGAATCGGTCCAACACTTCTTCACGAAAAGAATTTTATCGTTGGAGCACCGTAATCTGTCGTATCAAGAACGCTGTGGGCTTGTTAACATTGATCCCTTATGGTTTCGCCGAGTGCAGAAGGGACTATTTTTTTGCTGTTTAAGCTTTTTGAATAATCGTACATTTAATCCCCCTTATCACTGTGAGGCAGCTTGACCATCCTCGGCGCAGCAGTCATCGCAATGTCTTTTTATTTCTTCCATTAGCTCGCACAGTTAAGTATCGATGGTTCTTTTCGGTAAACGCCATGGCCATGTGGAATAAACTTCCCCATAATATAAAAGTCCAACGGAGTTATTCTTTGTTTAAGATTACCATTACTAGTTTTTTGCATTCAGAACAGTTTCCAAGAATTCTGGGCGCCGACACGGTAGAATCTGTTTTTCCTGTTCGACGGAGTGCGCGGCATCTGAACTCGATCCCAGGTGTTACCTTGAGGGATACGGCACCGTCTCTGCAGCCTGCACCCGTTGACTTCTTCGGCAGACAGTGAGCGACCGTACACGGATGCTTTTTGCCTGAGGCAGAATCCCGGTTCCTAGCAAAGACAGAGAGACTGCATACAGACTGCCATTGTGTTAGCCCTTCCCTGATCTGAATTGCTATCATCCTTACAGGCGGCAGTTTTTTCTCCTGAATAACATGAAAATAGGAAAAACACTTATAATGATATATATTCAGGAGTTTTTTTCACTGCCAGCCTCTACCCACTGAATATTTCATCTGACAATGCCTGTAAACCAGTATTAAATACAACTATTATAAGTGGACATTTTTATGTAAAATGGTTTTCCTAGGGCACCAGAAGTCTTGATAGTCCCTGTTTTAGTAAAAAATACAAAATGCTGGCCTGTTCTCTTAACAATATTGTCCGCCATTCTCATTTCAAGTTTCGTTTGATTTTGCCTGCCAATTTTTCATTGCATTCTGAAATTCGTAGTTTGCCAATTGAATGGTCTTCAACGGTATTTCTTTGTACACAGCTATATTTCTCGCTTAAATTTGCCATAATATCAATTATGAAATTAAATTAATCTCCTTTATTTTACCTCGAATTACGATGAGAGAAAAAGTCACGGTTTGTCAACAGCTTTCAGCCTCTGAACCTTCTACTGGCTTATGTAAATCGAGGGTAGCGAACAGTACTTATAATAATAAGAGTAATAATATTAGCTTTAATGCCAGTTTACAGGCATTGTCAGATGAAATATTCAGTAAAAATCAGGCTGGCAGTGAAAAAAACTCCTAAATATATTTTATTATAAGTGTTATACCTATCTTTATGCTATTCAGCAGAAAAAGCAGCCACCTGTAAGGATGATAGCAGTTCAGATCAGGGAAGGGCTGACACAACTGCAGTCTGTTTGCAGTCTCTCTGTCTTTGTTAAGAACCGGGATTCTTCCTCAGGCAAGAGTGCATCCGTGGACGGATGCTTACTCTCTGCCGAAGAAATAAACGGGTGCAGGCTGCGGAAATGGTGCTGTATCCCTCAAGGTAAGACACGGGATCGGGTTCAGATGCCGCCCACTCTGCCGAACAGGAAAACAGATTCTATTGCCAGCCTGATCCCCACCGAATATTTCATCTGACAATACCTGTTAACCGGCATTTAATACAACTATTATTATTATTTTTATTAACGTATTTATTAAGATTTTTCTTAAATTTTCACTAAATTTTTATATTATGGGCCAGTTTATTCCATAAGGCTATGGCGTTTACTGAAAAGAATCGACGGTACTTAACTGTGCGAGACAAAGAAAGAAATAAAAAGACATTGCGATGACTGCTGCGTCAAGAGTGGTCAAGCTGCCTCCCAGCGGTAAGAGTATTAAATGTACGGCTATGCTCAAGGTTATACAGTAAAAAGAGTCCCCTCTGTACTCGGCAAAACCATAGGGATCAATTTTTACAAGCCCACAGCGTTCTTGATACGACAGATTACGATGCTCCAACGATAAAATTATTTTCGTGAAGAAGTGCTGGACCGATTCTATTTTCTTCAGTTCGCTAGCGCGCAGAAGGCTACATAGAAACGATCAGTATTCTAGGCCAGGCCTAACGTACATTTTATAAAGGCGGAGTCTAATATCAATAGTTTTAAAATTTCGGAGGATACACCCGGCAGTTCTGCGTGCTTCGGAGACAATCAAAGCACAATGCTCTAAAATATTGAGACCGTTGGAATATGATATGCCCAGATCCTTAACAATGCCAGGCACATTTATATCGTGGCCAACTATGCATAGTTGAGGCTGATGGTCGTCGCCAACAACAGCAGAGACCTTGAATGGATAGCAGTTAATATATAGTTATCAAAGGCATGCTTGAATCTTCATATGGCACAACAAAAGCAAGAATACACGATGACATGTAGCCATTTCAGAGCTATCTTGAATCTCTTAAAGGAGGATGAGAGGGTTGCCGTACTAAAAGCTTTCAGAATTGGTCAATTAAGAAACTCAAATGATGAGTACAGCCAAACATAACCACTGAAGCTTGTCGTTTAGAATGTGTTAGAAGCCCAGCTATTACTGAGCAAGAAGCTAATGCTTCGAAGCTCTTACCCAACGGTTTTTTTTTCAGCCGAATTTGTCCCCTGTGGAGACAGATAAATGGAGAGGGCTCAAGTAGAACCCCTCAAGAGATCTAGACTGGGCGTAGGAAATCTCAAAATCCGGAATTGATAAATTATACACACCCAGAGTTAATTTACCTGGTGAAAGCCCATGACACTGGGCACGGAGGGCAGCCAGATCAAAATAAAATACCACTCAGCGCATCAAAAGTCATTAACCACATTGAAGCCCGACTGAGCACAACGGAATAACCTGCTCTCTAACTGTGACTCTTTCGACATCCATACCACCTCACATTGCCGCCTTACGTTGCCACCAGACTTAAACGTGCAAAATTACTTTCTGCGTCATTGGCATTTTCTTCTCGTGAGAAAATATCTCATGAATCGTAGCTCAAGCACATTTTGGTTTTTTTCAACGAGTTTAATGGACTACAGAACTGATTCGTGCGCAATCAACAGCCTAGCAAAACATGTCAACAAAGTTTTGCAAGATCAAAATTTATCAAGATTCCTCGAGACCTGCAAAACAGCTGAGTGGTTTCTAACTATCCTTCATAGGTTTTATCAAGTTCGTTTAGGTAACTCAGTTGCTTGAAATAGCCATAAAATTTCATAATTGATAGACGGACGTAATTTTGACGATAATAGCATGCAAAGCAGCGGCCCTTCTTTAGAAGGAAAGTCTGGCGATATAACCTTCATTTACAGGATTTATTTGGAATTTAGAATTTATATTTGGTTAGCACCGGCAAGGCACTGTCTTAACAAACATAAGTAACGAAATAAAGTTATGACAATATGTGCAGATAAAATGTACAAATACTTAACAAGGTAGACAGAACTTGTCCTGCTAGGTCGACAGTTAGCGATGTTTTGAAATTAATGGTGAACTATAAAAAATAGTCAGTGAAAAAAGAATTTGCGCTGTGCTCTTAATGCCTGCAGCTCTCCATCGGCGAAACGTGCAAAAAGTTTACTAACCATAAAAAGTGTGGGTTACGATCTTTACCCATATATTGATCAAACTCAAAAAATGGGAAGACGAGATTGGGGATCTAAGGAAGATCCTGAAGCAGAACTTTTACGGGCAGAAAGAGGTCATTTGCCTTAGAGTAAAAAAAAACAAAGCGCAAAACGCAAGTAATTCAAGGTAAAACAGTCTTAGAAGCTTCTGCATTCATGGATTGCAATCCGGTAAATAAATAGTTAAATTATATATTTAAGGCCCAGAGAGCCCCGTCAAATTGGAAAACATTAATATCAAGACAACTTCAAGTATGTCTCTTTCAAAGGCAGTTTCGACTTCAGACTCAACTTCTGTCAGCCATTACAGTAGTTTTAAAGACCCATAAGTTGAGAGCGAAAAAAAAAAAACGCGTGTCAAGATGGAATTGGGAAACACCACAAGAGGAGTATAAAGTTAAAAAACTCTCATGAGTCCCTCGGGTCATTCAGAGGACAATATGGTCGGCAATGTATCAAAGAACGACCTAGAGCGAGTAAAAAGCGTAGTTATCCAGGGTTTACCTGAATCAAATGCTCCTACCCCGAAGGAAAGGATGTCCGCTAACTTTGCTATGTTTTAGCACCTGCTGGACGATAAACTTAATTCGAGAAAGAAGGTGAACGTTCACGCAGCTTTCAGGATCGGAAAAAAGATATTGAGCAGTCAGAAACAGTGAGACCACGGCCTATAAAAATTGTCTTCGACAGCAAGGAAGAGGCTAAGCTACACCTCTCTAGAAAGACCGTCCTCCGAAGCTCTCATAAGGAGGTTTGATTTCAGCCGGAAAACTCTCCAGCAGAACGTCTGTTGGAATTTAAGAGGATACTTGCAGCTGGAGAGCAAATCCCTGGTTAATTTCAGGGGACGCGAGATAAAGAGAAACGCGGCATTGCTCTGGAACAAGCCAAAGCTCATGATGGCAATGGCAAAGTAATATTGGCAAACTCAAGGCAAACGGAATTTGGTACTGCCGATTGTTGCCAAAATAAAGTTTGTTTAACAACGCCCAAAGTCTATTTTCAAAGCTCCACGAACTGAGAATACAGGTAGCCGTCCTGCCCGCTAATATTACAGCAATCACTAAAACATGGCTGTCACAGAGCATAAGTGATTACGAAGAAGCATTTTGCGGGTACCAGTTGTTTAGGAGAAACCGCATCCACCGAAAGGGTGGAGGAGTTGCAATGTATGTAAAGAGCATTTTTTCTGTGTGTGAACGGACATCCAAATATATTGCTCATATCTTCCATGTTCGGTCAGCGGCTAAGCGTCTGAATGTAACTCCGCCCTTACTCGACTGTTACAAAAAATTTGTTACAGACGATTTAGGCAAAGCAGAGTTGTTAAATTCGTTTTTTGCCAACCACTTTACCACTGAAGCTAGCCCCACTCCCACAATTCCTCTGCTTTTAAATTCGCTTCTAACAACCATTAATTTCTCGCCTTCATGTATTCAAAAGGAAATAGCTCACCAAACATTCGCTTTCGGTTGAACTGATAACATTCCAAGCTCACTCGGATCCACGGACTAGGAGTGCCATAAAGGCCACATTATGAAGGAGCCATTGCAACCTGACTCTCAGTCTACCAGTCAGCCACTCCACACAAAACACACATTGGGCTGACCACGCGGTCCGAGTTATCCCGTCAGTTGGCAACCTTCCAAGCCACGGCTTTTAGCACACCGTGATAGTTTTAAGCGCGTCATATTGTTTATAGTGAGGAAAATACGCTGAGCTCTCGACCTCACTCTCTTCCCCACCCCAAAATCAGACCACTGTCCGAGCAGCAGAAGCGGGCGCAGCTGCTGGTGACCTCGTCTACGTGTACTACGTACACGACCTGGCCCCCAAACACAAGCACCAGGATTTCACACAACAGGGGGTTGAACGGCTTATATCTCACATGTGTAAGATAGTCAGAGGTCACGTTAAGAAGGAACCATCGCAGCCTGACTCTCAGACAACCAGTCAGCCACTTCACACAACACCCAGTTGGCTGACTGCAAGGTCTGAGTGTAATTGTCAGTCGGCAACCTTCCAACCGCGGCAGTTAGCGTTACCGCACACTCTTCTACTCCCCACACCTGAGCCCGGTCTCACGACACAGGAAAGAAGACCGGAGATGAGAGAGGTCGCAGGTGGCTGGCGCGGCCGGAGCCGCCCCTGGGCATGCCATCACAACTGGCTCGGATCCCACAGAGTGGGAGTGCCATAAAGACCACATTAAGAAGGGGCCATTGCAGCCTGACTCTCAGTCCGCCAGTCAGCCACTCCACCCAAACACACATTGGGCTGACCACGCTGTCCGAGTTATGCCGTCAGTTGGCAACCTTCCAAGCCACGGCTTTAAGCGCACCGTGATAGTTTTAAGCGCGTCAAATTGTTTATAGTGAGGAACATGCGCTGAGCTGTCAACCTCACTCTCTCCCCAACTATAACTATAACTATGACTTTAAAGACATGGGGATCGCAGTCCCTTGAAGCCATGACTCTCTACCGACTCCAGCGAGCAGTTCACAATCCAAAATTGCTCTACAGCTATTTACGAAAAAGCACATGTAACAGGAACCCGATTCCCTGTTATGAGAACCGATAATGGTTTTGAGTTTTCAGAAATTTAAAACAAAGCCAAACACTTTTCTCAGTTCTTTCACTCGTTCTTAACCAGAGAAGCTCTTTTCATTTCATGTAGTTAAATAAAAAAATAAAAAGCATTTTTTACAACTATCCACGGCAGTGTACATATTTTGGCATCCAACTTGGCATATATCTTGCACAGAATATCGCCACTTTATTTTGAATATTTTTTTATCATCCTACTTTTTATAACCCTTGTGATGCTCTTTATAATGTCCATTGTCTCCACCGCCTGCACAGTGATATCATTCGCTTTAGAGTGTTGAATAATTTTTTGCCATTTCTTTTCGCGTCTCTTTTGCTACATGTTCGTAACAGCATCAAGGGACCGACTAAGTACATGAGCTTACCCGAAAAAAACGTCTTTCTGAGTTTCCAACCTGACCAGTACTGTTGGACAAAGATAAGGGAGTCGCATGGTCTTTTAAACTGCCCCGGTACTCTACCGCTATTTTCAATAAGGGTAGGTTCTTTCCCTTTAGCCGCACGAGAATGTACTTATTGGATATAGAACTTGTCTACTGTTATCTGTGTCGGGCACCAACATTCAATATCACCCTTTTCGTGACTGCTAAGACATTTTTAAAACGTTCATTCACTCTTCTTCTATATAGATTTTTAAATCCGTTGTTTATGCGACATTTCATTAACTGGTACATTCTAAGATATCGTTTATAAATACGTTCCCTTTAACGTTGACGGTTATTTTTTTTTCATATCCCTTTACTGCACACTGAAACTCATAATGATTCTTTTATCGCAATATCAATTTCTTCAACTTCTTTGAAATTATGGGGCCATCTGGGCCTTAAATATGCAATTTATTTATTTATTTATCTAGTGTACAACTTCGGAGGCAAAAGTTGCCCCAGACGTAAATAAAAAAATAAATTTTATATTTAAGGCCCAGAGAGCCCCATAATCCATATTTGAATTTTCTAAAGACAAAAGTGTGGCAGTGGTGACTGCCGCCAGGTTTTAAAGCGTCAGCAGCGTACTGTGGCCCAAGAAACACAAACAGCAAGCCATGCTGTTAGACAAAAATAAGCGGCCTCCAAAGGGCACCAGAAAACGCTTAGGTGTTCGCAGTAAGGGTGCTGGAAAGGGATCTAACACTGCAGAAGGCTTGACAACTGGCGCGAAAAGTGGAGATAACTGCCAATCTGTACAGCTCTGATTTGCCCGAATCGGGCAAAGGTGTGAGAACCACTTATGTACGCTACGTGTTATATATTATTGATTTTCCTTTACAGGTAGGTTCGCAGGCTGACTTCGGCCTCAGATGACAAGTTTGGCCAGCTGAATAGGCTGAGACAGCCAACTGGTTGGCCAACGCCACCCCAAATACTACAGTAAGCCTTAATATCAGAGACATTCTGTAGGCCAAGGATAGACGACAGTATGCTGTATATATTCTTATCCTCTTTGAGTAGGCTGAGGTAACCTACGCCACTGGCCTCACTTTAGTTACCACCTGTAATTATTTAGTACTTAATACTTCCTATGGAAAAAACAGCACCTGCTTTCGTATCAGCTGTTCAATCCCTATATTGCTAGCAGGTGCACAAGGAGAAGGCCAACGTGAAGGGCCAGTAACCGGACGTGAATGTTTGGGTAGTGTCCCTAGGATAAGTCAGTCAATGATCTCCCTGACAAGTTCTTAGGAAAAGAGACAACTATCAGGCCGAGCAATTGCTTGGTCCCAACAAAAATAGGCAGCAGGTGCAGACACAACTGATGAATGTTACAAGAACTTTGAATAGGAACACCACCATCACCAGTGTCTGACCCTCCACTGCATTTGCTAATGTGCACGGTCGAAGCCTATAAAGGCGTCATTCGTGGGCAAAATACTGACGAGGGTAAGCAGACGAGGCGGCATATGTGTATTTATTTGACAGCTTTCAAATCAAGCACTTGGCTGCGGTAAGAGGTTGAATTGTGACAGAATTCATTCAAAACCTACCCATCGGTTTTTCATACCTTCTGGTGGGCTGGAGTATCCAAGGACCAGTGGTAATTCATTGCTTGTCAATTGTTCCTGACCCTCAGCCTTAGGTCTTATTTCTGCTAATCAACCCCCACAGATTCCAGTGTGCAAATTGCCCTTTTGAGTAACTGCAGTATTGGTGCAGTACGACGAAGGGCAATTAATTGGTTCCATGGGTCAAAGAATCGGTATAGAGGGCAATCGAAACGCCGGCAAAATATGCATTAGCCACAACATTGTTCTTTGAACTATCCTCCACATGCATTCAGGCTCCCCGAGTCCCCACCAATGACTCCCCGAACCCAAAATTATTCCTGCACAAGGAAACAGTATGTTAACGTTTAAAATCACGGTGCACATAACACATGCTATTTACGTTATGTATTTTTGTTACCGTATAAAGGTATTTACTACTATGCATTGTAGTGGTATTCTGTTTCCTCGCATTATGGACAGCTTAACAAAGTTCTCTTGTTCTACAGGAACCACTAGCGGCCAGTGAAAATGATCCCGCTTATTTTAATCGGAGGCTTTATAAATTACCCCTGACTGACGAATGCATGGCCATACATTGCTTCCTTTAAATTGCTTTCCTGTAAATTTTTACTGAGTAACAGTAGGTGATACGTTGAGTATTCGCTTATGCGCCTACATGGACTGTTTATCACTGTAGTTAACGCATAGTAAGATATGAGGGTATGATATGACACCTGTAAGGATACTACGATAGTAGACAACGTAAAATACTGCAGTCTCAGCTAAAAATTCAAGGACATAAGAAAGAAACACGAACGAGGGGAAAGAAGCCTCCTCACGCACTTTTTTCGGATAGCGTGGCCAAACGTGGCAATCATGTTGAATGCAACGTGGTAGCCACGACATATTGCCACATCATGCCACACCATCACCACATCTTGCCACGTGGGAGGAAATGAAAGATGTACAAGATATTAGCCGGGTGGATTACTTGATTCAAAAATGCCACCTACCATTAATTTTAACGGACGCACCTATCCGTAATTCACCGTAGTTTGAATGTGATGAAGCTTGTTGCTGCCACTGTTCTGTTGTTCACGATATTTTCACATCGCTTTCTTCATCATAAGAATTTCAGTTTTAAGTCTCGGCTGCCACCCATGTAGCTGCTGTGGCCAAAGTAACTCCTGGTTATTCAAAATCTGAATGACGGTCGCGGCCTCTACCTTGAGCAAATAGATAACCTTGGAACAGTGGGCAACGCCATAACAACGAGAGCGCAATTGTTCAATTAGTTTGTATAAATTATAGTCAACACAAGTTAGCGTGTGGTTTTTGAAAAAAATATTATATTGTCCATTAATTTTAATTTAATTAACCTCAGCCAGCTATGTCAACCCAAAATTTTCAACGGGGCAGTTGGTATCTATTCTTAACGGTCACAAGATCAGTGAGTTTTTCCAAATAATCTAAATGATCAAGTACTCGGGTAAATATTCCTTACTCACACGGCTTTATAACGAAAACAATTCCGTTCATTCATTTGCAAAAAATGCATCTTAAATCATCCGCGAACTAATAAAAAGTCAAACTAAACCTGATTGTTTATGTGGTTTTCCGTATAGACTGCGTCTGACTGTCGGTCCCTATATACAATCTTAAATTAAGGCTGAAAATCTTTGTGAAAAAATTACTTTTGATGTAAATTTTCGAGTCTGGTGCCCCATTCCTTCTTCAGACAAATGGGAGATGTACACAAAACCGTTAACTTTCAACAATGCCTAACATGAGATTATGTAGTTGGCTATAGTTTGAGCCGATAGGCGCCCAATGCTTTAATTTATCCGTTCCTAATGAATGTGTTTGCCTGCAGTTGACATTGAGAACTTAAAACTTTACATCCTAATCTATATGTCTGTTAATGCATGACTCGTCTGCGTGCATCGCATCCAGGAATTCGGGGCCCTTGTTGGACCGGGGCCAACGATGTCGGTATCCTCCAATGCAAATAAGTGTCCTGTTTCCTATGTTTACATGGCTATCTGAGCTAAGAAGTCCCATCTTCTTACCACTAACTGATGTTTAGGTAAACGTGTGGTTAGAGATTTCCCGGTTTGGCCAAAATAGACTGCATCATAACTGCTGCATGGTATTTTTAAACGACTTCATTACTGTTGAAATAGCCAACCATGTCCTGAGAGTTTACAAGCTGGATGCGTACAGGTGTTTTAGATTTGTCCGCTATTTATAGCTGGTGCTTTTTGCGCTGTGTTTACATGAGCTCAGATACATTTTTACATAAGATAGGGTTCGCCAATATGTTGGTTTTGACGCCTGAGAGGTTGTAGCTCTAAAAATATCTCTTTTAACTGTTATCGTTGCATGCATCTACGGACAAAGTCCGTACGATATCAATTTTGGGAAAATAGTTTGAAAAGGTATTTCATTTCTGTTCGATATGTTTCTTCATCGAACAGTGAGTTTTGCTCGGCTAAGCAATCGAATAACAGAGCTGCGTTTGTGAGCCATGGGACGGTTACTCACTAAAAAGGTTGTTAACCTGTCCTCAAGAATTCCAACAGCAACAGAAGAAAAGGTACCATGCATAAGAATGAAATGCAATCCGTCTGAGGACAATTTCTTGGATTTCCTGGCAAATTTTGAATCCATTCTGTCTTCAGTTTTCGTGACAGAGGATCAACAACTCACAATTCAAAATAGTATAGTATAAAACTATAAAGAACTGCAGCACACACTCACTATTTATCTTGTGGTGAACGGAAAGCATTAAATTCACTTGAGATATATGAACATATGATAATTTTGCCTACCGACAAAGGAGGTTCCAAGGCTATTTTAAACACGACCGTTTATATTGATAAGAGGAAAGCAATGTTAACAGATTACTCGACTTACATGCCCCTAAATGCAAACTAGGCAAAGTCACAGAACTCGAATATCAAGAAGGTAATGAAACGCTTCAAAGGAAGAAAATTAGTTTCTGGATATCTGGCATAATCCTTGAGACAGGATGAACCTATAATTGCCAAAATAAAATGAATTACTAAAGTTAACAAAGTGGCTATCCATTGCGACCAATAGTCTTCGTAATTGATGCACCAAAATATAAGATTTTCAAGTGGCTATTTCATCAACTCAACCCACTTACAAAGATTTCTGAATCATCTATCCAGGGCTCTCTTCATTTCCTGGAGAAGCTAAACGACTTTACAAATGCAAATGACGAAATAATGGTGTAACTTGACGTGAATTCTTTATTTACGTCTAGCCCTCTTGACTTAGCAAAGACCTGTACCACAGAACGCTTGCAGGCTTCTCGACCAATGTATCAGCTGACGTCCTCCTTGAATTCCTCAATATTTGCTTTGAAACAGACTTTGCCATTGCCAAAAAATATGATCGACTACTAAAAGATGCCCTATGGAGTCGTCAATAACTGTTTTTTTGACTGAAGCTGTGATGTAGAAACCATAAGCTACAGATCTCCATAGAGGTAACCCGAATTTGTGGCTACGCTACGTAGACGATAGATTTGTTATCTTCAAAAGAGACCAACTTCAACCACTCCACAAAAACCTAAAATCCAGAGTCCCAGGAATTCAATTTACCTTCGAAACAGATGTCGATGAACAACTACCGTTCTTAGACGTCCTCCTACATAGGAAGACAGATGGGACGTAACATACATCAGTATATTGTAAAGATAAATATTCCGAGTTCATCTTACATGTTGGGAGTAACCATCCTTAGACTCATAAACGCAGCTTTGTTAACAGATTGCTAAGCCGAGCAAAGCTCACTGTTCGATGAAGAAACATATCGAACAGAAATGAAATACCTTTTCAAAATATTTTTTCCAAAATGGATATCCTTTTGACTTTTTCCGTAGACGCATGCAACAAGTACATTTCCAAATATGTATTTTTAGAGCTGCAAACCCTCAAACATCAAAACTAACAAACTGCCGAACCCTACCTTATGAAAAATGTGTCTGAGCTCGTCGAAACGCAGCTTGAAAAACACAAGCTATAAAAAGCGGACAAACCTACAACAATTTTTAGCACCCAGTTTGTAAACTCAAAGGACAGGGTTGGCTATTTCAACAGTAGAGAAGTCGTTTTTATATTATCGAGCAGCAGTTATGATGCAGTCTTTTTTGGCCAAACCGGGAAAGCACTACTCCCACGCTTACCTGAATACCAGTAAGTGGTAAGGAGAGGGGACTTTTTATCTCAGATAGCCATGCACACATTGGAAACAGGACACCTATTTGCATGGGAGGATACCGACATCTTTGGCGCCTGTACAACAAGGAAGGGCCGTAAATTCCTGGAGGCGATGCACAGAGACGAGCCATTCATTAACAGACATATCACTTGGGATGTCAATTACAAATTTCTCAAGGTCAATTGGAAGCATATATTAACCTGGACCCATATTTTGAAGGAAAAAATATCGGTTTGGTTGCGTTTCATTGCACTGTTTGCCAAATCCTGATAACCCTGATAAAATACAGAGATAGTGATGGTAAACAGTGTCCGTTGCGCAGCCGAACAGACTTATTATGACATCAATGTACGCTTTACTTATTCAGAATTTTGAAGCAGTAACCCAGGAAAAAATACTCTACATGCCTTCTTGACCGCCTGTGGATACGGTGCCAATGCTGACAAGTTATCCGATATCACAGTTTTCATATGAATTATAGCTTCGGTTTTTGAAATTGTGTTGTCACTTGACACCGTGAAAAGGCTCATTTCTAAGTTAAGCTTGAGACTATCGCCATTTTCTCATATTAAATACAAACTGTTATTTATCAGTCCGCACTTGGTTCATGGTCTAGTTCAAATTGTAACATCATCTGCATGTATTTATATTTTTTAATAACTAACTGTAACTAACTGAACTGTAACTAACCAGCGTCCGAAAACTGAATTTCACTTAAAATGGCTATCAACCGACAGTCGTTAAAATGAAAGAAAAATTGTTGCGAGTTTAATCACAGTTATCCACCGGCCTGTTGCAACGTATATAATCCACTTGTGCTGATGCAGGTACCTTAATGGTTAAGCAGGATTGTCCTAGCAACAAATCTAAAATCCACTGGACGCCTACCAGACTCATCGGAGAGTAACTTCGAGTTGATCCAGGTTCTTGTGATGTGGGCAGCCAAGAGTTAAAAATAGTTTAAATTCAGAAATTCTATAATATCGCATGTTTTTACAAGCATACACCCTAGTAAGTCCTCGTCAACTTTAAGGGTCTGTTGTGGACAAACAGACCCTTTGGTGAGTTACTTTGGCACAATGTTAAAACATAATTCTGTAAAGCTGACTCAAGAACTAATTACAAAACACTTATTGACCGTCAGTTCCGGGTCAGGTGGTTCACAAACTTCTGTACCTCAGAAAGTAAGACATTTAACGGTCCGTTATGTTGATATTTGTCTCCATTAGGCTTTTGTGTGTGTCTACCCGCTTCAAACAGTCATCGAATTTAGTACTATTCTAAACATAAGGTTGCACTTTTCTCTTTTCTTTGGATCTGTACCTTCCATATTTATCCAACGTAGGATGCCACATGACGTCTACAACAGTTATGTCTACGATAGACTACCCCAGCTGATGAAACAGCAAGCGGCTGCCGGCTTCAGCCCTTACTCCTCCAGTGGGACCATGATCTTCCCCAGTACCCTTTCCTTGCGCAATATTTCCCAGCAGGGACGCTTCTTTCAGGACGTGCCCTCTATGCACGAGCGCCAGCCTCTAGAAATGGACTATAACGTCCACTGCCGTTACTTCAAACTCGAGGACCCAAAGGTGTCTACGATAGACAAGCTCTCAGCTGGTGACTTTTACCGCATGCGCGCATTCAAACAGCGAAATAAACATCGTCAAGAGGAGCACGTGTTTCCCAATGCAATGCAGCGTCACTGTGCTGGTTGCTGCGCCATAAATGTGGGCGGAACCATTGGCTGCGACCGTCGTCCCGAGTATAGTCATCAGAATTCTGACTTTAAACTGCCAGCATTTCAGTCGCCGCCCATGGCGCCTTACGGACGCGGACAATATCAACTTTTCTACGAGGTTCTTGATCGGAACCCAACGAATCACTGCTGGGACTCCCGGAAACATGTCTAGATCGGGTGGCGTCAGTCTCTTTTTTGGAAAAGAAGATATGTTGCAAAAGAAGGTGTGCTGTATTTGTGGTGGCCAGAATACTACCAATAATAAAAAGAAATAATAAAAATTAAGCAAATTTTCTTCTTGTGGGTGTTTCAAGATTGTGTAAGAAGATGAGTAATGCACAGTGTTGCTTGTAGAAACAGTGAATTCGCTAAGTTGCGTAATTCGGACTCTAGGGTGAATGGTGGGGGCTGCGGACATGGGAATATGGGGGGGGAGGTATCATTTTATCCTCCGGTTTTCGGTGAAGCTGTGGCAATATGCTGAGCTTTTTGGAGGAGAGCTGATAGCTTTGTCATCAGTGGCTGAACTTGTGGCTGCAGCAGTAGCTCCACGAGACGCTCCGAGGGGCCACTGCAAAGGGAGCGTGACCTTTTAGTTTTGAAATGCACAACTACTAAATGTTATTCAATAGGTAGGTCTTAAACAAAACATACCTCGTAGAGATTATCTCATAGGCAGCTGCGCTGTTCTCCTCGTTCGAGGTGTTCTGACACTCACTGCCGCTCAGATTGCTCTCCTTGTCCACAGAATAAACAACCTGTGTGGCTTGCTCCCGTGCGAGCTCCTTGAGGGATGTTAGGAGGGATTGGTTGCAGGTGGACTGTAATTCTGCAAGCGAGAAGTTTGAAGTGGCACCCGCACTTTCCAGCAGCTGTAACACCCTTTCCAGTAGGTTGACCAGTTCATAGGCCTTATCAGTGGAGCGAGGGTCGGAATCGATGTTGGATTGTAATGGCTGTGGTGGCCGAAGAGATAGCTCCTCTTTACAATTGTCAAGAGCACTGCTTCGCAGAGGGCTCAGCTGTGACGACCTGGCAACAGGCAGTACTAGCGACCGTCGCGCATGAGCCTTCCGTCTTTGCAGTTGACTTGCCTCCTCGATGCTAGGCTCCGGCTGGTCAGTTTTACCCTGGCGTTCCATGGAAAGCGATTGGGTGAAGTCAAATATGGGGAGCGCCGCATTAGATGTTTCTGGTGAAGTCTTCAGCTGCATGGAGGTAAGAAATCTGTTAGAAACTATGAATAGGACCATATAAATTGTCGATAAAATTGAAACCAAATTCCAGTACAAACGATGAAAGGTAGTAAACTATATATATATATATATCATCAGCCAGTCATACCCAATCCCAAGTGGGGCACACCTGGGATTCGAACCCACGAACTTTGGTATTTGAGTCGAACGCTCTACCATTGAGCCACGGGCTCGTTGTTTTGTCGGTTGTGATCGGAAATATGATGATAGTGTGGGGCTCACCGATCTGCTTAAGAAACATGTATGTTCCGGGTTCGAATACCAGGTGTGCCACACCTGGGATTGGGTATGACTGGCTGATGACGGCTAATAAGCCAGAAATGGCCATTACGGTCTCCCTTGTCTTTGTCGGTTCCATTTCATTATATGCTACACGTCGCTATGCGACCGCCTGCGAGGGCTCTAGTCTGAGCTCCAGGGCACAACGGAACATACAGGTTCCTTAAGCAGATTGGTGAGCCCCACACTATCATCATATTCCCGATCACAACCGACAAAACAACGAGCCCGTGGCTCAGTGGTATAACGTTTGACTCAAATACCAAAGGTCGCGGGTTCGAATTCCAGGTGTGCCACACTTGGGATTGGGTATGACTTGCTGATGACGGCTAATAAGCCAGAAATGGCCATTACGGTCTCCCTTGTCTTTGTCGTTTCCATTTCATCATATGTTACACGTCGCTATGCGACCGCCTGCGAGGGCTCTAGTCTGAGCTCCGGGGTACAACAGAACATACATGTTCCTTAAGCAGATCGGTGAGCCACACACTATCATATATATATATATATATATATATATATATATATATATATATATTTGTCGGTTCCATTCCATATATATATATATATATATATATATATATATATATATATATATATCTTCGACGATGGAAGCTTTTATGCTTTCATGTCGTTATATTTATATGAAAGGCGTAAAAATCTGCGCTATCTAACCTTTGTGGGAGTTGAGACAGGTGATAGTTGGGCGGCCGAAGGTGAAGAGAGGGCCTTGTGAAGCAGGGCTTTTTTGTAGGAGCGTTTGTTACTGCCGTGATTGAACACCGTGTGCAGATGAAGACTTGACCAGGTCGGAAGTCGACGTTTGCAGGTGCTGCAGCGGAATCCGGGAGAGCCTTGCGTTGGAGCAGGGGCTTCCTCCATGACAGCTGTTGATTCCCTGTCCTTAGCCTCTGCTGGATGTGTACCCTCTGCATTTTCGTACGTGCCAGCGTTGGAGAGACGGCCCTCGACTGGTTGCGGCATCAGTAATGGCGAATTCCACTGGTTTGCCTCTAATCGATCAGTCTCCCTGAACTCCTCACATTGCGGTTGGGAAACTGGGAATTTCGTTTCGACGCTGGATCCTCCGAAGGAGTGACGCAACTGACTTTGGCGCCTGTGCGTCTTGTAGTGGTGTATTGTTCTCCTAGCTTCTTCCAAACTCAGTGTAATCACCTCAGCCGTCCCGTTGTGCATCTGTTTAATATGTTTCTTCACGTCCCACTTCCAGTTACTCCTGATCAATAATCACGCACAGTAATCAGGTGAACGTATATGGGTGTATATATGTATATGAGGTAATGAAAAGATGATTCGTAATTGGCATCTTATTAAGAGGAGAAGTGTTTCAGGCCCGTCCCCTACTCTTATCGGTGAGTGCCCCTGCACTAAAGTTAATATATCCTATCAAAAACTGACAGAAGACGGGTCCGTGGCTCCGTGATCGAACTTTGAACTACTTAACGCTCACTAACCATAAAAAAACGGGTTGCTCGCAAATCTGGGTATGACTGCCTGAGGATGGTTGATAAGCCCAACATGGCCATTGCAGTCCGCTTTTATTTGTCGATAATATTATTCTGTCTATGCTTAAGCGTTATAAATGGTACAATTTTTAAAGACATTACTTACCTATGGCCACATAAAGAGCACTTGAAAGGACGATAGTAGCCCTCGCTCGTGGAGGCGCACTCCTCTGGGTTGTCTGAGTGATCGGTTTCGTTACCTGTCCCGCTTCTGCAACTCGCAAAACGGCAGTTTCGGTTGCGCAGGCCTTTTATCTTGTCCAAATATGCGGGTAGCGTCAGCCGGGCCTCCTCCAACTCCATAGTGATTGTGCTAATGTTCGTTCTTTCCGGATGAGCAACCTTGATGTGCTTGTTAATGTCCCACTTCCAGTTTGAACGATGGCCACAGCCAGAACACTGGTAACGTTTCCATTGTTCCTCCCGGGCAGTGGAGCAGGAAGCATTGGGAGTTGTTGGATCCTTTAGGATCGATCTCCGTTTAAGCATGCCAGACTGAACTTCAGACTGATCAGGCCAGCAGAACAATGTTCCGGAGACATTAAACTTGGATAAGGACTTAGAAGTTGTTGCGGCCAGTACGGGCATGTTTGGTGAGGGAACCTGATTAGGCGTGGCCGTACAACTACTGCCCTCATTACTTGCGACTCCTCCGGCTGTCAATGATCCCATGATCTGATTTATTAGAAACCGCTGTTCAAATTGAGCCATAAATTCTTTTATTGCCGTCTGCTGAGTACCAAACAATGGACGCGGGAACTGTGGGACTGCGGGCTCCCCTTGATCCGCGTCCGGATCACGTTTGGGGCAGGCAAGGTTCAGAGGCTGCGTTTGCGGATCTTCCGACTTCGTCAGCTGTGGGACCTCGGGAGCATTTCCAATGGTAGTTTCGTGAGTTATGACAGACTGTAAATGGACCAGAAAGAAACTGCATTATTTTCCTGTGATTGGTCCTGATTACTATTTATCATGCAACCAAGGCTTGTTTACCACTTAGAATACTGGCATGCAAAGTCGTGCAACTGACTGGTCTGAAGGAGACAGGACAACAGCATGTGACTCAAGGGTGCAAAAAAGATAAAAGTGAGTTTTACCTTTACTCAGGCGACCTCCTGCAATAAAGGAAACGTTATTCAAACCTTTTTCACCGAGTCTACTATTTTAAATATTGATAATAAAGAGTGGGTGTTATTTGGTTCACCTGATAAAATAACACTTATGTTAAACCAAAAAAGCACCCAGATTATTTAATAAAAAAGGAGACTACACTGTACAACCACTCGTGCCAGACAGATACAGAGGCGACATGAATTCCCCTAGCTCTTGTCATCTGGGTTTGAGATGGAGGTATGATTGGATGGAAATTACCAATAGGTTGGAAAGTTAATCCTCTGGCTCTATCTATATTCCTTGTCTGGAGTTTGAAGACAGTATTAAGTTTTGTTTAATAAAAGATGAGCAAAGAACTCAGGCTCAAATCCTGTAGCACCAAGGCTTGCGATAGACGATGACCAATAATGTATATTCCAGTACTCATCGATGTAAGCATTGTATATAATTGTATATACGTCTTACTAACTTCTTATCAGTAGACATTTTGTTTGAGGGTATATAGCGCGATTGTGTGTCGAACGCTATGCGGCACCCCGCGTTGCATCCTAGTTTTTTTTTCTTGCTGTCTTCTTTTCACTGCGTCGGCAGATGCGCTTCGTTACACAGGCGCAAAGTGCGCATTTACGCTTAGACCGAAAAGGAGGCTTTAAATACACGCACACACGCACGCACTCGTTCTGAAATTCCAGCTCGTAAATCAGAACACGATGAGACGGTGACAACACTGCTAACAACAACACTTCAATCGCCCCCCTCCACAGAAGACAGTGCTGCATTGAAGTAACGAGGATGCATCTGCGCATGAGGAGTCTGGCACTAAGTGCACCCTGCCCAAGAGGGGCGATTCTGGCCTCAGGCCAGGTGCCTTATGCATGAAAAGTCTCCGATTTCTGGAAGAAAATCAGCGGCAGTGAGATGTCTGATTAACAGGATAAAAACTGCATTCCTTTGAGCTTCCAGGCTCATGGTGGGAGAGTCAGTATACAGGGACAGAGATAAAGTTTGCCAAGATTTGAAAGAATAGCAGGTCGGAATCCCCTCGCCAGTCAGACAGGTGGAATTGCCAACTGAATGAACCAAATGGCTGTGTGAATGCTTCTAATCTTTCTTATTTTCTCTTTCTAGAAAATATTCTTCAACTGCTTCGTATAAATACGCGTTTTGCGCTTCTCCTTTTTTTCTTGGTGTAAATAGGCTTACTCTTCCCAGGAGGGCATTTAAATAAATAAGGAAAATTATGCAGCATTTTTCCTTTCCCTTCTTTCCGTTTTGCTCCCCAGTTTAACTAGTTTCATATTTGAAGTGTCGAGAACTTCTGATGGTGCTGCAGTCGACTGAAGTTGGTTTGATTCGTAACGATTTTCTACTTCCTTTAAGTTAATAAATCTCAACTGAATCCGAATCCAGCCTAAAGACGATTGGCCACAGACTATTCCATTGGAGAGGTCTGAGGGTACAGAAAAATAAATTGGTTCGAGTAGTACTGCAGTGCAAGGGAAGCCTGAAGGTCTGTGGCTGGAAGGTTTCTAGCTTTCTAACAAATTTCTCTGCAATCGTCTGCAACATGAAAATAACTGCTACTTCAGTTGGAACTTGCTTGCTAGTAGCTGAGCTCAATTGCGGGCCAATTTTTCCGGGGGATAAGTCAGACACAAAAAGGTCAAACGTTCCACCAGTTCTTACGCCTCAGGACGCAGGGTGAACAATTACAAAATATATACTGAGATACATGAGAGTAGTGCAGACTTGTTCCATGTTCGCATATCATTAGCGAGGGGGGCGCGACAAAAGGGCACCAATGCCGAATCAATCTACCAAATATTCCTTGCGGGTAGAGGGTCAACAGCAAAATCGGATCATTGAACGCGACTTTTGCGCAGCTTTTACTACTGGCGTCTGACAGAACAGGAGCCGGTGGCTCCCAGACTAAACTCTGTCCGCCCCTCTCTTGGGATTTTGCCGACTGACGATTTTAGCACTACTTTTTTTCACTAGTTAAGGTCTGCTGTTTCGATCACCACCAAAAGCTATATTAAATATGAACCATGTGACAAGATAACTTTTGTATATTATATATAATCGGGTAAATAATTTCTGAAATTATTAAGTGCAGGACATGGAGTCAGGTGATTCGGACATGACTTTTTAGGGTCAGACCCGAAAAGTCATGTCCGAATCACCTGACTCCATGTCCTGCACTTAATAATTTCAGAAATTATTTACCCGATTATTCTCTGGAGTCCATATACCAGAAACCGCATAGAGAACGCTGGGGGACCCACTGAGGAGCCGAACCCCTCGTTGCTGCGTCACACAGCAGCAGAAACATCGGCGAAACACGTGTCTGGGCTTTTAGCTAGTATCTATGTCGGAAGTACGGTATAACGTCTTTACCATTATATATAATATACATTACGCATTAGCAAAACCTGTAGTTTCCGCTACTGCGCATTTTAGAAACGCCCACTTTGTGGTGCATTTGTAATCTTAAAACTGGTCCTAAAATTAAACGAATATAGGGAATAATGCTCTAATATAAAGGGAAAAGTGATTCCCTTCATTTTCAGTTGAATTTTGATTGATTATGTTCCGATAAGTCCAAAACTAAGTCAATATTCCCCATTTTACCTTGAAGTTACCTTGGAAAAGGATCTAGTAGGCCGACATTCGCCAGCTAAATACCTAATTAAAGCGAGTTTAATTAAGTTCTTTTTAAAGAAAGTTTTTTAATGAATCCTAGACATTAATTACGAACTGTGTTGTTGACGTTCATTTTTCTCGGCCATGTTTGGGCGAGCCTATATTTATGACCCAAACGGCTATCTGCATCGGAATATTCAAAAATTCACAAATTCGGTAAATGCTTATAAGAAATATCTTATTTTAAAGGTTTTTGTAAACACATCGAACAGAATCCACATCTATGGCCAATCACATAAAAAGGCCGAAAATCGGAATACTCGGCGCTATTTCAAGAACGATATGAAATACGTAAGAATAAAACTGAGGAAAGGAAATTTCTCTTGATATACACAAAATTGTATGTAAATGATTTCATCTGATAATTATTTTTAAATTTATTAGTCACAGTTGCAGCTATTTTTCACTTTTGGGCGTTAACAATTTTTAATGTCGCTATTTCTAACAACAGTAATATTGCATTTTACATTTCCTCCAGTTTGAAATTTGCTTGAGGCTGTTTATTAGTAAATCAAAGCTTTGGTACATGCGTTGGTGTTAGCTTTCGATTGAGCTAAATCAGCTACTGTACCTTCAGTGGAACTTTGCATAACAGAGGAGGACAAAGGAGTCAAAGACTTAGGATTCCAGACACGATGACAGTTCAACCGTCGTAGTCTGACGATGTCCGCCGTATGCTCCACAGCAGGGTGGTGCAGGGACCGTGACTTGCGCGTGGATTAGTTTTAAGTGCTAGTAGACTTGCACAGCATCTACCGCACTATCTCTTCCCTTACACACCTGTGCCCGGTGTCAAACAGAGTCAAGAAGACCGGAGGTGGGGTCAGGCGCAAGTGGCTGATGCGGCCGGAGACTCTCCTAACCGGGTCACCTCGACTGAATCTGATCCCACGGATTGGAAGTTTCATAAATG
Source organism: Schistocephalus solidus (assembly GCA_017591395.1). Taxonomy (NCBI): domain Eukaryota; kingdom Metazoa; phylum Platyhelminthes; class Cestoda; order Diphyllobothriidea; family Diphyllobothriidae; genus Schistocephalus; species Schistocephalus solidus. The sequence continues at coordinate 222,100 of WEDG01009072.1, read as the reverse complement.
GCAAGAGTGGCTGGTGTGGCGTGAGCCTGCGCCTACGCGTGCCACACACACCCCCCTCCCCCCTTATGTTCGGCAGCTGTTACGGGAGCTACATCCGAATAACGCCTGCCGTGTCCTGATCTTGCGCCCCTTGTTAGTTCAGCGCATCTACCAAGCGGCCCATTTACGGGGCACACAAACAACAAAATTCAGCAGAGGGCCAGGAAAGATACGCACCAGCATGGGCAGATTGAAGGCGGCAGTGGGATATGAACTTGGCGCGGTGCAACCGAGGAAGGCCGAGGGAATGCCAGTGACCGCAGCAGCAGCAGCAGCAACTGACAGGAACTGGGACGTGTTTGTTGACAGCAGATTGCAGGGCTTGGAGGGTGTCTGGGCTGGACCCGCCGCCTCAGGTTGGGAGGCCATTTCACGGCTCAGGGGGAAGCCAGCCAGCGGACTGGCCCAGGACCGGAAGCCGGGGAACAGAGAGTCCGAGAGGGCTGCACCAGTCAGGGGAGAGGAGGAGGCGCAGGGCTCTACGCTCATTGGCTGGCCTGTGACCTCTTCGTACGGGCCTAGCAACTGAGACTGTTGCTGATAGGGTGAGGGAGGAGGAGGTGGGCTTGCCATCTGACCCCGGTGGCCACGGCAGGAGGTAGCCTGTGGGTAGTTCTCCTTATGAAATGCATAACATGGACAATGAAAAGGAGGCACTAGAGGGCAATTTTCACCGTGTCAAATGCGCAAGCGGGCCTAAAGGTTTCCATAATAAAGGCAACCGGTGAACGTCTTTTTTAACTCTGCCGAATGAGTTCCAGGTACCAGAGTCCGTAGTCTTCCATTTAAGGAAACGGAAACTAAAACTCAACTGCGAACTTTTGGCAGACTTTTTAACCAAAAATTGGCCTTTATTTGAACACATATTATTAGGTTTTTTTAGATTTACGTAATATGTAGATGCAAATAATGGCACATTGAAGTCTTCTTTTTCTTCGCTGGAGAGCAGAATTATAACATGACTGCTAAGAGAGCCATAACGACCAGTTCTCTGTCGGATCACTCTGATTCCGGAAGCGGTTTTAGCGCATTGGCTAAAAGACGGACTTTATCGTCTAGCTTGTTGTTTTATTTGCTTGCAAAAAAGCGTCTTTTTAGACTTAACTTAATAGCGGGGACGTGTCTCATTAAGTGAGTCTAAAAACATCCTTAATCGACCGGAAACCAGCCCAGATGAAGTAAGGAAAATTTTAGGTAAATACGGAAAGACCTTCAGTTAAATTAAAGTATAAAAATTACTGGACGTAATATAACGATGGTCAGAAATAATAATGTTTTTAAAAAAATCAAAATGTCGAAAACTTAGAAATTTGTGTTAAATTATTAAAATCCATTTTTCGAAGTGCTTAAAGCTAGTAGGTGAAAATAACTCAATACATAAAACAAAATGAGTACAACGGCGTTCAAAAACTGTCTTATTAGAAAAGCTACACTTCAATATCCGCCGAAAATTGGTTCACCGTGCAATATGACAGTTAGTCAACTGCCTAATATTTGATACTATGACTCAAAGAGTTACAAAGAAGTCGACGTAACTTTTATGTTTTTTTATTTTTCGAGATGTGATTGAATCGGGTACAGAATCGATTTTCAAGAGATAAAAGGTTCGTTTGGTAAAGGGACCGTTTAAGTTAATGCCCTGTAGTTTAAATAAAGCATGTTCGAGTGCAGATGTGCCTTCTATAAAACTTAGTAACGAGGAGCATTGCCTGAATAAAGGGAAATGTTGATTTTCATCCAAATTTGTAAACATTTCCCTTGATAAAGTTACTTAGAGGCATATTCTGCCTCTACCGGAGGGTTTTTTTTATTTAAAATGTAAAAACATTTGATGCACCTTGAATTGATTATCTAAATTGCGGTAGTCAGGCTACATGCAGAGTTAGCCTGACTTCCAGGTACTGCCTGCGCGTAGGACAAAGAGAAATTCTCGTAAGTATTAACGCTGGTTTTATCTGAGTTCATAAGAAAGAAACATTGACGGATTTCAGGCCGGCTATGGTTGAGGCAAATGAAAAAGTCCGTAAGGATGATTTATGCAGCCCGTTAAATAGGACCGGGGGGCAGGAACCATCCGCAATATAGACGCCCAAGTTCAGGAGAAAATACGGCTAGGTTTATGATTATGGTTAGGTTTAATGTTGGAGTTATGGTAAGTTAGGGTTAAGGATAGAGTTATTGTTAGTTGTAGGACAGAGGAGTGTTTACTCTTCTTGGAATTATGCCCAAGGGTCACCTTTATTACTTGGGCTGTGCATTGCTTTTCTCCTGTCATGTTTAGGGCGGAGGGCATATGATTAATCCGCAACAAAATTATTTTTATGCAAGTGCGTTACTTGCACCACTGGACTCACCATCTTTACCTCTCGAAGTATCCTAGTCGCCGGCAGATTGTCACCTTCCGGGAGATATCTTCCACTTTCAGGGGCATTTACCGGCTGCTGGTCTTCCTCGCCATCGTCGGTTTCCGGCCCAGAGGTGCGTCTGCTGCCCGTCCTCTGTCCTCCTCCTCCTCCTCCTGCCGCTGACGGCGCCACCGGACTGACAGCAGTCGCCGCCGCCGCCGCCGTCGCGTCCGGGTCCACCGCCGTGCCGGCGTTGTTCTTGAACTGGGACATGATCTTCACGAGTTCGGCCTCCGAGGAGAAGCACTCCTTGTGGTGCGACTCCATGTGACGCTTCAAGTCGCCCTTCCAGGCACTGCGATAGGGACAGAAGACGCAGGCGAACGGCTTCACGCCCCAGTGCAGTCGCATGTGCCGTCGTAGCTCGCTCTGGTACTTGGCCACATACTTGCAACAGCTGCAACAGAAATTGCCCGCCTTGCCTCCACGAGTGTTCTCGCGCGACTTTTGGACACCGTGCTCGAAGCGGAGGTGTTCCGTGAGATCACCGTGCCAGGGGAAAGTGGCCGGACAGAGGCTACATCTGGGATGGAGGTTGTTTTCGCGTTTAATAAACACAGAAACATGCTGGCGTTTTGAGTGAACAAGTTGTTTATAGGCAGAGCCCTGCAATGGTAAGTTAGATGGTAAGACGGCGCGCTGGTTAGGGGGGCCTACAAGCGATCACAGAGCTAGGAAGTATAGGCATAGGTAATGGCTTTTAGCCTATTCGCCATCTTTAGAGGATCGTTAGTCAGCGACAGGGCAAGCAGAACGGATATTTGGACTCTTACCCCAGTTATTCCTATAGAGAATCAATAACTCCCTAGGTAAGGATGCCTTGTATGGCCGCCTTCAGAGGACATGGGACGGGGAACCACTCACACTTCATGTGGCTTTGCACCAACGTCCAGGGAAATTGGGTTTAAAATGACGATTAGGTTTGTGGTTAAGTCTAGTGTGTGGTTTAATTTTGGGGTTAAGGTTATAATTAGGCAAAGGGCTACGGTTTGGGTTCGTGTTAACTGTGGGTTTAGATGTAGGGTAGGGCTAGGGTTAAGATTAAGGTCAGGGTGTAGTTTTATGTTAGGGTTAGTGCCGGTGTTAAGACACGGGTATATCTACTCCTTCTGAAATGTATCGCAAGGCCGCCTATTTTAAGTTGTCAGAGCGGTTCCGTTTCCCGTTTTCTAGTCAGACAGCGACACAAGGCATCCTTAACGTCCCGTGTACTGACTGTAAAAGTAACCTAAGCAATAACCTAAGTCCTAGTCGTAACCTTAATCCTAACCCTAAACTTTACCCTAACCGTAACCCTAAACATACCCGAATTTATCTAGAATTTGACACAAAGCCACCTGTATTGCGGGCGATTTCTGTTATCAGGTCCTGTTTATAGGGCCATATAATAATTAATCCTTGCCATACACGGTTCTGCAGGACATCGAGGTGTTTCTTGTACCTGTGGTATTTGGCTTTGCTGCCGTAGACGATGGTGGGTGATTAGGTGCTACACGCCACCACATCGCGGCTGGTATGCACTGGGAATACCAAGCGCGCGCCCTCGGCGATGGTCGAGATTATTCCCGTCGTGCGTCAGGGACAAAAAAAGACACCGCGAGCCTCGGTAAACGGGATCACTTGGCAGAACCAACCCTTGTCTCTTCCAGGCCTTGTTAACTGGTGTGAGCAGCGTTACTGAGTGCAGGAGAAAAACGAGGATAAAATGTCAGCTGGGGCGGCGGTGCGGGCAGTTGTTTTGTGGTCTCAGTCAATCGCTAACTTGCCTCGTCCTTTAGTTAGCCCAACTTTACTCGCTTGAGTTACTGCCATGGGAAGTTCCAACTGTACGATTACGAATCAGCGCTTAATGTCCACTGACCACCGGAGGCATCATGGGTAGTTTGGTGGTTGCCTCAAGGAGAGCTGTGGGATCAAAACCCCTTTTCCTTTCAACAAAGTGTGACTGGCTTCGCTCCGTTGATCCATTTCATCATTGCTCGCAATGCCTGACTAAATAACGACAAAATGCCTCTCTTCTTTCTGTGACATCCTACAAATGCTTTCTGGAGGACGGAGACACCGACTGAAAATCTTCAAACCTGTCGGTGCTCAAATAGACGCCCTTATCTCTCCTTTAAGTGTTGAAATGAGATAGCAGACAAGAAAAAGCATATGTTTGATCCTGAGCTATTTAAAAGTTGTCATTCCCGTTATAAGATCGCTTGTATAACATCATTTAAATATTACATGCATTTTCAGTCAGAGCAGGGCAGAGTTACGTATTGTCCAGCGTAATGTATTTTTCACTGGACACAGCGCCTGGCTATGCACAAACCAGAACATCAGATAATCTCGCTAACTGAGTTTCACATCCGTAAGAATTGCTGAAAATTGGGCTCCTTCAAACGACGGATTGGGTTAGACGAACCCGGACGAAACTAGCTAGCCTGTTCATCGAAGTCTTCATCAAATAAGTTGACTAATGTAAGGTTTTTTCTTCCACCAGTAGCTTGCATCCCATGCAACAGAATTCAATTTTATTGTAACACCATAGATAATGTGAAGCTACTGTTCTCCTTTCGGTAGCGATATGATATGTGGCCCCACCGCTAAAGTGAAAAGCAACGACACCTCTAACCTATAAGCCTAACATGAAGAACTCATTCCTAATCCTAACCTTAACTATAACCCTAGCAATAACTCTATCTAACCTTAACCAATAATATTAGGGTTAGACTAGAATTAACGTTAGCTTTATAGGTAGGCTAATTTTGAAACTTTGGGAGTTATGTTCTGCTTACCACATAACATATTTCGCAACCTGTTACCGGGGAAACCGCAAACAAATATACCTCAATAAATCACAGAAAGCAATATTCACGTATAATGACTAGGTGGGGCCACATACTATACCGTCACTTGCATTTATGGAAGTTACGGCTAAATCCACACTGAGACGCAACCCTAGTTAATAGCCCTTTTTGGTACATTCGATTACTTCAGTGACCTCAGTGGAATTTGAATCCACAACAGCGTGGGAAAGACTTCAGTACAGCAAAGGCCTAACCGATCACAGCTCCGAAGCCCTGGCCGAGAGCCGTGAGGGTCAAGTTTTCCCCTCAACCTCCGGTAAGTAAGTTGACTGCCCAAACAATCAATTTCTAATCCACCATATGGCTACCAGGCTGGCTTTTGGGCGCCTAAACAGGACACGGGAATAGGAACCGCCCGCAATAACTGTGGCTTTGTGCCAAATTTCAATGAAATTATGTTTAGGATTAAGGTGAAGGTTAGGGTTGAGTTTAGGGTTACTTTCACAGTTGGGGTTAGGGTCATGATTAGCCTAAGGGTTATGGGTATTATCGCGTTAACTTTAGGATTTATGCCTAGGGTAGGGCTAGGGTTAAGATAAAGGTGACAGTTTAGTGTCATGTTAGGGTTAGTGTTAGCGTATGTATACTCCTCCTGAAATTTAGTGTAAGCCCACCTATTTTAAGCGGGTGGGGCGGTTCCTATTCCCTGTTCAAGCGGACACACAAGGCATCCCTTACGACGTTTTAACCAATTTTGAACAGATCAGCTGACGCAATTTCTAAAAAGTTAACTGTTTTGGTTTGATGACAGCAAGGGCTAAGTTCGAGCCAAGCAAACACCCTAAATACCTGAGTTGCAAGGCCACGACGGAGGGTCATGGGACTTATTAGCTTTTTGTCTCAGGGGTCAGATTATTTTTGGAGGCTGTACTGCTGACCGACAGCGCTCGTAAATCAATCACCACTTCTTCGTCTGTATGTCCAGTGGTCCTATCTCACAGTCACATAAATAAATTAAGCATTTAGCTAGTGTCTCGCATAGATATACGTACCGGTAGCGCCGACGTGAGTCAGCCTGCAGGGAAGTTCGATGAAATACCTGTAGACCTGATTCATAGTGCACGGAATGCTCCTCACCCACGAATTCAAACAGGGAATCCTGTGAGCACATATCGCGAGTGCTCATAGCTTTGGTCCGCGGTGAAGCCTCCCCTCCGGACGAGAAGGTAGACTCGCTGGAACAGATGGAGCAAGGTGGAGCTGTTGCTATCGCCTCGGCGTCCTCATCATCGCCGCCGCCACCGCCCCCTTCAGCATAGTCATCATCATCATCCTCTTCTGATGGCAAAAGGAGTTGGAGGGGGGTCTCACAGCATTGATTGTTTGGAGATATCACAGGGGATCGGGAAACGGCAGCGGTGGTGGACAGATCCACGGGATCCTGTTCAGTAGTGGCTTGTAAAAGTGTAGGTGTTGAAGACTGTGGAGTGCCCCCACGACGCTGTTGTAGCTTCGGCTGCTGACGATCACGATCAGGTTCACTAACAGTCTGGGATGGAATTGGTGTCTCCTCGTGCAGCAGTTCCATGTGTTCATCCAGTTTCCTTGGTGTGGGTGCTGAGAAGCTGCAGACAGGGCAGATGGAGACGGTGGCCTCTTCCTCCAAGCCCGGCTCCGGTGTTCCGATCGATTTGGGCGGCTTGGATCCTGCAAGGGTTTAGAAACAGGAGTCAGAGCTACGGCACCCGTGTCGTGCACTCTCCTTTCAGAAATGACCGTTGACTGTCTCCTCAGTAGGAGAACGGAGCGAGAAGGGTGCGCGCGCGCACCCACGCATGCAGGAACGGCGGCCGCGTGACTCATCAAGAATGCTGGAGGGAGGGGGAGGGAGGCGGGAGGATCTATTTTCCCGTTCGCCTGTGTCCGCTGCAGGAGACGACGCCGCGGCAGCAGCGGGCTTCCCGTTACACCCCCGCCCCCGCTCGCCTTCCCGACACAGAGGCAGCTGCAAGGCTCGCGCGCAGCGATGCAGAAAAAGCGCCAGGACTGCCTGTACCCCCGCCCCCCCCCCCCCTTCACACGGCCGCACGTACGATGCGCCCCGCGGGTGGATCATATGCGCGCGCGCGTGTACATGCACGTACAACGTCCACGCGTGGTATCGGCCGTGTGCGTGCGTACACGTTTCTGCGCCTGGAATACTAATACGGGGTACACCAGTCCGTTGGCCTGTGCACATGTGCGCACCGCTCGGGGGCCCACAGGCGGCGTGCATGGCCCCGGAGGACGCTGCCACCAGATGGTCGCTGCTGTTGCTGCTGTGGCGTGCCCTCTCCTCTCGCCTGATCTCTCTGGCGGCTCCTCCGGCTGCCCTCCCCCCTTAGCAGCATTGATTGATGCATCACGTCGGCTGCTGTGATCGGCAGAAATCCGCGGGGCGAGAGAGCCAGACAGACAGAGAGGGCTCGCGGAAAGAAGTGGTGAGGCCAGCAGCGGGCAGCAGCTGCTGCGGACTGGGGTCCCCTAGCGGGCGGGGGAGCGGAGTAGAGGACGGCCAAAAATATGCAGCTACTGAACGAAGCTGATTGCTGCTGCTGCAATGCGACATCAGAATTGCAAATTAAGCCGTGATCTCCCCTAGCTGATATCCCGGTCTAACCGAGGCACATAAGACCTTTGGCATGACAAGCTGAGTAAGAGGTTTGACAACCGGACTACGGTTAAGAAATTGCAGGGGGTTGCCCCTCTAGTACAGGAACGGACACCTGGCCAAAATCCTTAGAAGGGACTCTTCTCGCGCGTATATTGAAGGTTGATATCTTTGACTTCAAGCGATTCTACGACGACTTTTGAATGAGCTTTAATCTCCGAACTACTAATCTCCTGCTATTTTGAACTGTGGGCATTAATGCAGTACTTTCCGTATTTGTGTTTATTGACTATTCGGTCAGTTATTGACCTGTCGCGCATGTTACTAACTCCTCTAGCACTTTGAAATGCGCGAGGAAACATTGTCCGTCCCAAAGGTTTAGCGACCGATTTTTGTGCTATAGTCAGCTATAATCTACAATCGGTCAATGCGGTACGCTTGAAATAAAATCACCCCATACACCGAAGCTCATGCTGACATGGTTCCTATTTACTTCCATCGGGTAGAAGTCTGCATGTGGTAGTCAACCTCGAAATTGCAACTTTCAACCGTATCTTCACCAAATGGATTGTCTTGGAAGACAAAGGTTCAGCCAACTTTTGGTTAATCTATTCAAAAATTGTACAGTTTAACTTATGAGCAACTCGCTACTGATTTGGTTGCTGACAGCATGTATCATAAAGCCGCGGAAAAAAACAAACGGGGGATCTAATTCTGCAACATAATGGAGGGGGGGCTTACTTCTATTTACATGTTATTCAAAATGATGCCTGATTAGACGAGCAAATTTCAGTTCTTCAGGAATCAGTGGTTTAGAAACGTGCGTGATTGTATAGAAGGACATTATTAGGTGTGCCCCTTAAACGGACCGCATGGTAGATGCGCTGGACCAACATGAAGACCAAATCAGGGTACGGCAGGCGTTATTCGTGTTGATCTCCAAATAACAAATACCGAACATGGAGGGTAGGGGGCGTTGTGGCACGCGTAGGCGCTGGCTTACGCCATACCAGCCACTCTTGCCATTTATGACACGCCCACTCCGTTGGATCTGATTCAGGCGTGGCGACACGGTTAGGAAGCCCTCCAGCCGCACCAACCACTGATGCCCGAGCCCACCTCTGGTCTTCTTGACTCTGACAAGCAGTGTATATGCTTGCATAGTTATATCGGTCAACCCCATGAATTGTTAATCGAAATTCGGAATTAGGGAGAATTACTTCAGTGAGGCTGCTATATCGCGCGGCATAGTCCCAAGATATTTCTGTCACATCAGGATGCCAGCCTATGGAATGTGCTTCTTTTCGGCCGTCGATAAAAGACAGCTAGTTAATTTTTATGCCTTTTGTCTCCAATTATCGATGTCCTTAACAATTCAAATCTATTTTATTAAAAAATGCATGCAAAAACAATGTTTTTGTACTCATCTGGTAGAAAATCATATCCTATTCAGATTATGCACTCAAAGTAAGGCTAGATTTTTGTGTTAAAAAAGTCCATTCAACTAGCACCGTTTTTCCGTTTTGTAAAATTTTATGAGCTTTATATGATATCATCCTAGTGACATAGAAGAATATAAGTATTTCCTTTCATAGGGAGTAGATGGCCTGCAGACCCTAGACGCAAATACAAATGATTATATACCAAGAGAGCATAAGGAACAACGTTTACGCAGATTTTCCATTAAATATAGTGGAATTGGTAAGGACAT